>CM021106.1:422329515-422372447 GCA_007115665.2 Sequoiadendron giganteum
CTCTCTCTCTCTCCCCCTCACTCTCCCTATCCCTCCCTGTCCCTCTCTCTCTCTCTCTCCCTCTCACTCCCTCTCTCTCCCTCTCCCTCTGTCTCTTCCTCTCTCTCCCTCTCACTCCCTCTCTCTCCCTCTCCCTCTGTCTCTTCCTCCCTCTCCCTCTCCCTCTGTCACTCTTCCACTCTCCCTTTCTCCCTCTCCATCTCACTCTCCCACTCTCCTCCCTCTCTCACTCTTCCACTCTCCCTCCCCCATCTCTCCCTCTCCTCTCTCAATATCCCACTCTCTCTCTCTCTCCCTCTCTTCCTATCCCTCACTCTCCCTCTTCCTCTCTCCCTCTCTCTCCCTATCCCTCCCTCTCCCACTCTCCCTCTCCCTCCTTATCCCTCTCCCTCTCCCTCTCCCTCTCCCTTATGAGTGGGATCAATGCGAGTCAAGTGAGTGGGTGGATACATGGGTTCTATAGTATCTAACTCCTTTATCTCAAACTATATCCATGACAAGTTACACAATGGAAAGTTCGCTTGATTATGACCGGCTTTCAGATCTACTACATCCAGGACATGTTTATGCAGTTGTTACAACGCAGGGGAATGAAGAGAGATCAGAATATTGGTTGGCTCGATGTGTGCGGGTAAAACACAAGCTAACACAATCGATGGAAGATGATGATGGGTTCGAATATCCTACAGGTTTAGTTGTGGTTGCAGGAACTTGGTTGCGAACATACATGATTAGAAAGAATGGTATACCTGCATTTGAAGACTACGAGAAACACAAAACCATTCTCATGTATTCACACCTTGTTATAGCAACAAATGTTAATTTGTTGAAGCATCATGCCAAACCAAAGACAAAACAACTATGGACACTTAGTAATGTTGATCATGAAGCAATATTGGATACTCTTAAGCAAAGAGATGACCCTTCAGACACACTTGAACAACATATTCAAGAATGGAAGGTAATGCTTAAGCATCTTTTTTGTTGTGACAATATAGATTTATCATTTGACAAATTTTGCGATATTCCTGGCATGATTGATCATGGACCTGCTATAACAATAGCCAGCTCTGATCCTTTCAAAGAGGTATGTGACAGATTACAATAATATAGATTGGTTATTCAAAGCATCTTTTATTGTTTGCATTACCAATTCATCATCATTCAGGTTGTTTAGATTAATATAGATTTGTTAGTCTAAGCATCTTTTTTGTTGTGACAATATAGATTTATCATTTGACAAATTTTGCGATATTCCTAGCATGATTGATCGTGGACCTGCTGCAACAATAGGCATCTTTGATCCTTTCAGAAAGGTATGTGAAAAATTACAATAATATAGATTGGTTATTCTAAACATATTTTCTATTGTATGTAGTTTAACTGCTACCTTGATGGTTTGTACAGGTGTTTGTCACTCCAAAACGCCAACATCCTACTCTTGTGGAAGACTGTGCCTTGAATGCCTCAAATAGGCAAATTTTGAAATGTGAAACAATGTAAAAAGGTCATAACTGTGTATAGGCATAATCTATATCCAGTGATGTTTTTTGAAATATGGGTCAAATGTCTGGCATTGTATAAAGGGTATGTTCAAAATGTAAAAAAAAAATTGTACTTAATCGAGCTTCAACCGAAGGTTTTCTTCCTGGTTCTTTCCTGTCAGTATGCTCGTTTGAACCAAATTTTGTAATATATCCTATCTATATATAACAAATTATAGTGGGTTGCCACTTTTTCGAAAAACAAAAATGTAAAAAGTTCATGTGAATTTCATTTCCCTTGTAATTGATTCAAGTTGATTGGGTAAGAGTTTTATGATGCAAGAGCTAGGACTTGTAGAATTTTGATCCAACCTTAAATCTTTCTGCCCCCACATTTCATTGACATTGGCACTTTGGACTCTTAGAGAAATCGTCGGTCTAATGCAACTCGAAGTGATTCGGTGTATTTGGGTGCAAAAGAGGACCATACCTAGCGTAAACGTACCCATCCATACGTGTTAGAATAGTGCGTTTGGTCGTACGAGTTCGAGAATGAAAGTTGCACCACTTTGCAACTTTACACCGTTTGCATTTGGCAACTTTTCCCTCAACTGAAAACTCATCACCACGGAAAAACGCCTTCGAAATAGCAAAACCCGAGAGAGGTTATTGTAGATGGTCCCAACACAATCCCATATCATCAGACGAAGAGTCTGTAAGCATCACGGTTTCCGAGGAATAGTCTGTCAAAGATTGCTACCTTTTAGCATTTTGGACTCTTAAGGGAAATCGTCAGTCCAATGCAGCTCAGAGTGAGTCAGCATATCTGGGTGCAAAAGAGGACTATACCTAGCGTAAACGTATCCATCCATACGTATTGGAACAATCTGTTTGGTCGTACGAGTTCGAGTATGAATGTTGCACCACTTTGCAACTTTACACTGCTTGCATCTAACAACTTTTCCCTCAACTGAAAACTCATCACCACGGGAAAACGCCTTCAAGATAGCAAAAATCGAGAGAGGTTATTGTAGATGGTCCGAACATGATCCCATACCATCAGACGGAGAGTCTGTAAGAATCACGATTTTCGAGGAATAGTCCGTCAAATATTGCTACCTTTTAGCACTTTTGACTCTTAAGGGAAATCGTTGGTCCAATGCAGCTCGGAGTGATTCGGTTTATTTGGGTACAAAAGAGGACCATACTTAGTGTAAACATACCCATCCGGATGTGTTGGAATAGTCTGTTTGGTCGTACGAGTTCGAGAATGAAAGTTGCACCACTTTGCAACTTTACACCATTTGCATTTGGCAACTTTTCCCTCAACTGAAAACTCATCACCACGGGAAAATGCATTCGAGATAGCAAAAACTGAGAGAGGTTATTGTAGATGGTCCCAAAACGATCCCATATCATCAGACGAAGAGTCTGTAAGCATCACGGTTTCCAATGAATAGTCCATCAAAGATTGCTGTCTTTTAGCACTTTGGACTCTTAAGGGAAATCATCAGTCCAATGCAGCTCAGAGTGATTCGGCATATTTGGGTGCAAAAAAGGACCATACCTATTGTAAACGTACCCATCCGGACGTGTTGGAACAGTCTGTTTGGTTGTACGAGTTCGAATATGAAATTTGCACCACTTTGCAATTTTACACTACTTGTATTTGACAACTTTTTCCTCAACTGAAAACTCATCACCACGGGAAAACGCCTTTGAGATAGAAAAAACCGAGAGAGGTTATTGTATATGGTCCCAACACAATCTCATATCATCAGACGGAGAGTATGTAAGCATCACGATTTCCGAGGAATAGTCCGTCAAAGACTGCTACTTTTTAGCACTTTGGACTCTTAAGGGAAATCGTCGGTTCAATGCAGCTCAGAGTGATTCGTCGTATTTGGGTACAAAAGATGACCATATCTAGAGTAAACGTACCCATCCAAACGTGTTGGAACAGTCCATTTGGTCGTACGAGTTCGAGTATGAAAGTTGCACCACTTTGCAACTTTACACTGCTTGCATCTGGCAACTTTTCCCTCAACTGAAAACTCATCACCATGGGAAAACGCTTTCGAGATAGAAAAAACCGAGAGAGGTTATTGTAGATGGTCCCAACATGATCCGATATCATCAGACGAAGAGTCTGTAAGCATCACGGTTTCCGAGGAATAGTCCGTCAAAGATTGCTGCCTTTTAGCACTTTGAACTCTTAAGGGAAATCGCTGATCCAATATAGTTCGGAGTGATTCGGTGTATTTGGGTGCGAAAGAGGACCATACCTAGCGTAAACGTACCTATCCGGACGTGTTGGAACAGTCCGTTTGGTCGTATGAGTTCGAGTATGAAATTTGCACCACTTTGCAACTTTATATTGCTTGCATCTGACAACTTTTCCCTCAACTGAAAACTCATCACCACGGGAAAACGCCTTCGAGATAGCAAAAACCAAGAGAGGTTATTGTAGATGGTCCCAACATGATCCCATATCATCAGATGAAAAGTCTTTAAGAATCACGGTTTTCGAGGAATAGTTCGTCAAAGGTTGCTTCCTTTTAGCACTTTGGACTCTTAGGGGAAATCGCCGGTCCAATGTAGCTCAAAGTGATTCGACGTATTTAGGTGCAAAAGAGGACCATACCCAATGTAAACGTACCTATCCAAACGTGTTGGAACAGTCTGTTTGGTCGTACGAGTTTGAGAATGAAAGTTGCACCACTTTGCAACTTTAGAGATTTAGGGATGTCCTCTTCAGATCACTCTATTCTGAATAGGTTTGCGGAGCTACCAATGTTAAATCCAAGTTGACTGAATTCAAGAAAAGCTGATTCCTTGAATGTAAGACTCCCAAGATGAAGGAAGACCATTAAGAGCCAACATGGTCAAATCTTTGTCATCAACAATATGACCAATGGTAGAGAGTTGATCTCTCAATTCGAAAATATTCATGAAGTAGGTGATGACAAATTCTCCTTCCGCCATCTTAACATGATGAAGTTGTTGCTTCAAGGCTAGAGCACGACTTGTGTTGTTGATCTCATACATCTCCTGTAAAGTCTTAAGCATTTCTCTCATTGTCTTCAACTTAGAGATGATAGAAACAATATGGTCCTTCACAAAATCAACTAACATCTTCTTCGCATTGATATATTTCTTCCTCCATTGAACTTTCTCTTCCTCATCCATAGGTTCGGAAATTTTGCTCTCCACACTCAACAAATTCGTTTTCCTCCAAAGTGAGCATAATTCTGAATCTCCATGAAGTGAAGTTTGATGCTTCTTCGAGTCTATCCTCAATTTTAAGACCATTCACCATCTTGACTAAGATAGAGATAGACAAAAAAAAGAAAGGGAATAGAGGTATCGCTGCAATAACTGGTCCCAACACGATCTTTTTCAAACCCGCTCTGATACCATGTTAGTGTTTTAATGATCAGATAATACAACTGAAAGCACTAAGAAAATGCAACACATAAAACAATAAACATAACAATAAATCTGCTTACAAGTGAGGCCCAACTCATGGCTGAATTTGATACAATGAATAATAGCACCTCTCCTAGATGCAAAGATACAATCAAATATGCTTCTCCTTGAAATCGGCCTGCTACTGCAAGATGAAGCGTTGCTACTCAAGTGCGAACTTTTGCTTGGAATGAAAATTATGCTGAATGAACTTGATAGAGGAAATGAACAAACATCACCTTGTATTTATACAAAATAAGGCGACTCTTCAAGGAGGTCGACCTCTCTTGAAATGAATAAATTACAAAATAATATCAAGCAAGGTCGGTCTCATCCATTTAAATAAAATGAGTATAAATTAAATAACCATAGGCTATCATTTAATTTATTACAATTTAATGTGATCACTATCATGTATGAAAAATGTGGTAGCATAAACAAGGCAGTGGACTATTTGAAAAAAAACTTCAAACAAATGTGGTCTCATAGAATTCAATGACAAACAAATGCAATTGACAACTGCTCATAGTTTTCAGTTATGCAATGTGAAGTAATGATTTGAGTTTGAAATATGTGTAATGCAATGTAATCAACGATATAAATATAAACTACATAATATAACCATTCTTTTTTTTGCTATTGTACATTGATATTTAACCATTGCTCAAGATAAAATTTTCAAAGAGTTTAATCATGCACATGAGGAACAAATTAAATTTCGATTGTCAACTTCTATATATCAAATTATCCAATAATCAAGTGTATGTCCATATACAAAAAAGGCATCGACGACAACTCAAACAAATTTTTATAAAATGTGGCATATGCCATCTCAATATGTATTCAAAATTTACATGCCAAAATGTCTATCTCATCCTAAACTACTGGTGGATCATCAAAATGGAGCCTCTTTGAAGCACTTGTTGGCTTTGAAGGTAGCTGCACAAGAAAAATTGAAACCACAATTGAGATTAGTTATACAATATAATTTAAAATCGAATAATTAACATCAAAATCAATATACATTGAATTTTAATTGAACTCTAAAATTGAAATCTTGATTATCTGAAATATACATCTCTTCAAAGGGTCAGGAGTCCTAGAATATACCAAACCAACATTTTGAAATGCCAATCTATATATGTGAACAAAAACATAAAATTGATCCAAGTTAGCATACGATTATTGGTAATAGGAACATATATACCAAACACAAAATAAAATAAACACATACCTCTTTAGGTTGATCTTTTTCTTTATCTCCTCGAGGTGTTTCAACACCTACTCCTTGAGGTGTTCCAATACCTACTCTTTTAGGCAGTGTGTCCTTTGCCAACAAATCTGTATAGCTCATAATTGCCTATACATAAAATTGACAAGTACATATGAAACTACCAATCTATGTCGATGTATGTATAATCAATATAAGATCTTAAAAATCTTAATTCAATCCAATTTGAGTTCAATTATCTTCCTCTTATCTAATTTTGCGCCTCCATAGTCTGGACAAGGCTGCACCTCACTCGCACTAGGTATTTCCTACAAGAGGAAAATAAGATAAGCATATAAGTTATTATATAATTTCATTAATGACAATTCAAATGACAAGCAAACATATAATATAAAATGTAAACGAGTGAGTGCGAAAATATATTATGTGTGTTCATGCCAAATAAAATGGCCCTAAGGGTGCTATCAGTCACCCGTGTGAGCTCCTCCTCAGACATCAACTGTTAAATAGACCATGTAAATAAATATTATTACTTGATACTATCTCTTATTAATATTCATTTAAAAACAAATGCAAGTTATGAAATTACAGCTTAAATCTTACCTGTGTCACTATTCCAGCATCCTCCTCTCTAGAGGGGAGGACTCTGTAGGGTGTGCTCCACTCCGCTACGACTGATCTATAATGTCCAAATCATGGAGATCATAATCAGAAGTGTCCAAGGGATGCTCAGCGGGTTGTACAAGAGGACCCAAGCATATCTGGCGACACATAGTTCAAGTATGTGGCACACAAATATGTGGACCTGAGGAGGATGATGCACCAACACTCGAGCCTTCGCAAACATCACCAGAATGTGGCTGAGCTACTGTAGAAGCATGCAAAACCAAATGACCACTCAAAGAGTGAATAGCCTGAATAGTCTGTGTGGCTGCATCCTGGATAATCTTTGGATGATATATTGGAGGTGGCAAAGGAAGGGGAGGAAAGGGAGGAAAGGGAACATTTGGGCATGGGACTACCCTAATTGCCCCTGGTCAGCATATAATTTTTTAATAAAGTAAAATGGTATATCGGAATTATTGTTCGGTGGTTTATCAAAAACCATACACCAACGATCCCAAAAGTTAGCTACAATGTCCCTATGAATGCACCATTTTATAGAAAGTTTTGTTTTATTAACATTCACTAGCAAACCGGTGAGAGGGTCAATGAATAAAGAGGCTATTTAGGCTTTGGTTATTTGGAGATCTTTCACATCATCATAAGACAATCCACATCCATAATATTCCCTCATGTCTTCTCGCCATGAATGAAAGGAATTATGTTGGGTGGAGAGGGTTTCTATATTTTTTATTATTTCCTTTAATGTGTTTGTCATATCTCTCAATCGAGGGATTGTCTTATAAACTTCACAAATTCCCCTCAATTGCCCCAATTTTTCACCAATTAAGTCTTCAATTGGTGGCTGCGGAGGTGGTGGAGCGTTTGAAATTTGTGGATTTTTATTCTCAGTCATAATACCTGATTAAAGTTAAAAACTAATTAATCTAATTGAAATTACATAATATAAATGGAATTATTGTAAAAAAGCCTTGGTTTTTAATAAAAATCCCCAAAAAACCCTACTTTTTCACATTAATCCATAACAAACTCTAATTTTTGATTAAAATACATCAACAACACTAGTTTTTAATCAAAATCCATTTAGAAACATTAATTTTTAATAAAAATTCAATGTAAACTCTAGTTTTTGATAAAAATCAATAGAAAACCCTATTTTTGATAAAAAATTCATAAAAACTACTTCAAATTAAGAAAATCTACTTGAAAAATCGCTTACAACATTTAAAAAACCAAATACTTACCTTTGATATCGGATATCTGATAGAAGCGGATATCGGATTTTCGCTTTTCCTTGTGTGCCCGCGTGCAAACAGTGAGAAATGAAGTTATAAGAGTCAACTGACTTTTATATAATGTTTCCACAAATCGGATATCCGATTTGTAGAAACTAGGTTTAGGCTTTGGTTCGGCTAAATGTACTGACACCCGAACCTAGAAAAGTCAACTCGGCATTTCTGTGTTTTTGAGTCGATCCAAAACGTGATTTTTTTCTCATCGCCACTTTTTGGCCCATCATGATCCTGCACATACCCTTTAATTAATAGTTGAATTAGGATCATAGGACATAATTAAATATTTAATTATGTTGGGAGGGAATATGGTAAGTCATGGAAAAATAAAGCTTGTAGGTCTAGGTTATTTTTATGTGTCTACATTTTCCCCCTTTTTGTCATGATGTGGTTCATCACATCATGACAAAGAAAATTCAGTCACAACATGCCCCAGTGTCAGCAAGGTAACCTATGCCCCCTCGAAAGAATTTTCAAAAAATTTCAAAATTTTTCAAAATTTTTCAAAAAAATTGAAAATTGTTTTGACAAGTCAAATTGATAGGTAGAAAGGCCATGGTGATGAAAGAATTGATTTTCAAGACCCTTAGAGTTGACAAAATGTAGTTTGAAGGCCTAGGAAAAGTGCAACCAACACAAACCCTAGAAAAACCCTAATTTTGGGATGGTATAAATAGGAAATTGGCAAGTCAAAGGGTCATTTTGCACTTTTGAAGGTTGGAGATTAGGAGCTCTGAGTGGAAATGGAGTGCGTTCCTCGCAACGAGCACAAATCCTATTGAGTGTGAACATTCAGATGACCGGAGGGCGTAGGATATCTAGTGAGTACCCTCAAACCCACTTTGTCAAATTTTCATTTCACGCATTTCTAGGTAGGATAAAAAATTAACAGTCAATTGCATCATTATGTGATAGCTGCAAGTGTTATCATGTTCATCGCTATTGATCGCGATTCATCACAAGTGCAATGAACACGCCTAGGGTAGGTTAGGTTTCAAAATATTTTGTGATGCAATTACAATGGTTAGACGCATTTGCAGGATCCTGAACTGCATTTACGATTGTGCGACACAATTGACTATGGTGATGCACAATCATTAGGGTTAAACCACAACTGTTAGGGCTTGTGCGCAACTATTGTAGGAATGAAACAAGTGTTCACACAAGTCGCATTTGATTTAGGAGTTCGACGCAATCAATCTCCTAAGATGCATCTGCGAAAGCGTGTGACACATTCACCATTGCATATTGTGCGATGCAATTGTTTGGTGACAAAGTTTCCCTAGCTTAGGATTGACTTTATTTTTATGACATGTGCCAAACAGGTTAAGGTGAGATTTTTAACTAACACAGTGTCGTTATGTTGGTTATAGGTTCATTTGGATCCAATTTATACTCAAGAGTCACGACCACCCGAGACTTATCGTTTGCGAGATGAATTGATCGTCATTGAAAAGCGCAGGTTATGGCACCTTGGGTTATTTCATGTGACATTCATGCCCATCATTAGGGTGAACATGGGTATGCTGAATGCACTTTCCGAGAGATGGCACTCAGAGACATGTTCATTTCATCTACCTATAGGAGATGCAACTATTACTTTAGAGGATGTCTGGAGGGCTTTTCGGTAGCCGATCCGAGGTAAGTGGGTTAGATATGACCTAGGTCAAGGATATCATGCGTTGACTACTTATTATGTATATGGAGATGTCAGTGATCTAGGTATTGACCACTACAAGATCCAATGAGAGACATTGGTTGCACGATATGAGTGGTTTGACTATATATTGTGTACATTGATTATCAGGGTTGTTATGCCATATCGCTAAGGGCATGGATTTCCAGTCGGATGGGGGGATATGCTCATTGGGATGATGGCCAACTACACTTTATATGCACGGGGGCCATGTTTATTAGCTATGGTTTAATTTAAGTTACACAACATAGCTTATTGGCGAGGATAGTCTATGAGCTATGGGGTCACTCTGTTGATGGTCTGGGCTTGGGAGCACATTGTTGTGTTTCGTCCACCAGTTGGTCACCAGTTGGGGGCCAATGTACCACATACATATATGTATAGAGGAGCAGTCACATAGATGAATGTCGGTGATATTGGCTACTGGCGGCATGGGTTGGACACTTTGGTTAGTTTCACATGGAGGCCATGGATGGATTGTGCCCAGTGGCCAGATGATGATCAACATCTACAGTGGTGCCAACAGGAGAGGTATCTGATAGGGCAGACTATACAAACATAGCACATCATTGACATGTATCTGCCAGATCGGGTGTTGAGACAGTTCGATGAGCAACAGGGTTTGCCACGAGGTCTTGCAATGGTTTCTCGATCATCTAGAGAGGTGACACCATGGGGCCCAGTGATTGTAGTGGCTACAACTGAGAAGGCCATACATGAGCTTCAGGAATTGTGGTGGGCATGGAGAGGGGGTCTAGAAAATGAATGTACTACAACTAAGTATGACACATGGTGGTTAGTTCACAAGTCTATCTCGTTGACTGATCTTGATCAACCAGCTCCAGTCGTGCAACGAGGACGTGGTCCTAGAGGTAGGAGAGGTGGAGATAGAGGGAGGGGAGGTGGAGGGAGAGGAAGTGGTGGGGGAGACGAAGGAGATGGTGGTGGAGATGAGAGAGGAGGGGGTGGTGGGAGGATGCAAGAATGGAGGTTATGGAGGAGGAGGAGCAGATCACTTTCTCCTATTCAAGAGGAGGGGGAGGAGGAGGAGAGAGAGGAGGAGGGTAGGTAGGAGGAGGAGAGATAGGATGAGGGTACGTAGGAGGAGGAGAGGAGGAGGCCATGTAGGATGAGGAGGTAGAGTAGCTCGATGTGTTAGCACTATGGATGTGGAGATAGCAGGGCATGAGGAGTAGCCTGAGGATGAGGAGATGGGTGAGGAGGAGAAGATCCTATGTGAGAGGATCTTGCATGGAGATGAAGGGTTCGAGGATGTACCTATAAGAGGCGATACGAGGGACAGGGATGAGGAGCTGGCTAGGCTACAGGCCAAAGTATAGGCATTGGAGGTTGAGCTGCAGACCTTATGGGTGGAGAGGGATGGTCTACAGGTAGAGAGGGACACCCTACAAGTTGAGAGAGACACAATTGTTATCAGGGTTTAGTAGGCAGAGCAGAGGAGCATAGATTTCATTGCTACCTACAGCGGGTCCACAATGGATATGGTCAGAGAGGTTGCCAAGATATGGCATGGAGAGAAATACTATGGGCACCTATATGAGGAGATAGTTCCACCAGAGTGACGGGAACCTAGTGCCTCAGAGGTTATCAACAGTGGTCGGTCTTGAAGCAGGCATTCTCATAGTAGATCAAGTCGGGGTGAGAGCAACAACATGGGCTCAAGAGATCATGGAAACACTGGCTAGACTTATTTTGACTCGTGTATTTTGACACTTATATTTTGTCCATTGAGCTTGTGAGCTCTTATTGTTGGGAGATACATTATGACATTGTACTATGACACTTTTTTGAGCGATATATATATATATATATAAAATTTTTGGCAGCGATTATATGATATGTAGTGTTTTTTGATGTATGTGTTATGGATGATGATGTATGATTTATGTTATGATTATGTAGCCTATGATGATGTCTTAATTCTATCTGATGATGTATGCATTTATTTTTATGGTGTTATGGATGTCATGTCTTGATGAGATGCTAATGATTATGAGATGTAATGTTATGCTATGTAAATGTATGCAATGTCGATATGATTTATGGATATTCCATGTGATTTATGATGGTTATGTGATGTATGTATGCATGATGGTATTCTATGATGAGGTGTTGTGATTGATGACATTATGAAAATTCTTTATACATGCATGGTACCTAAATGGATGCATAAAATGCCATGATTATGAATATGAATGTAATGCTCTTTGATTGTGGATGATTTGATTATAGTATGGATTATGCTTTATGTTATGATAATAGCTATCCTGTATTTATGTGAAGCAATGACATGGAAATTCATCTATATGTTATGTTATTTCAAATGGAATTATGCAAATGATATGTAAATGGATTTATGCAAACCCTTACATGGTCATGTATGCAGCTGTATTTTTGTGTGTCATAGGACGCTGTCAAAATGCCAGAGAGAAGTGTTAGTACGAAAGACATGGATGTTGGTATTAGAAAGAAACCTTCAATATTTTTCCAAAGTACAAATAGGTGTTGCATTAATCATCATTGGGTGGATTATTGCAATGGAAAAAGAACACCATGATATGCCATAAATTGATTGTGTCCAAGGTCGTGCCATCGCCTAATACAAATAGTCGTAGACAAGGAAGACCGTGACTCATACAAGGAGCCCAATTGCCCCAATCTTTTTGTCACAATCAACCATAGACAATCATAAAAAAGAAAGACACATCATGAAATGTCGTTGCTCCTCTAAATCCTGTACAAGACATCCTCGAGGTGGCTAGCATCATGACGAAAAAGAAAATGATAAATTTGACAATATTTAGAGACAATGTTTTGCCAAAGTGTTTTCCAAGAGTGTTGGGATGCCAAGATTATTAATGTGGAAATGCCAATTTTGATGAAGCCTAGTTTTGTGTTAGGTAGGCTAATGTGTGATAAATATCGAGGAGTCAAATTCAGGAAGGAAACATCTTGAATAATGTCGATGATAGGGGCGTAGATTCATAATGTTGATAGGATTCCCCAAAATGCTTGTTGATAGTGCTAGTGCTCAGGAAAGACATATCCTGAAATAAAAAGAAGCGACAAGGGTCATTCCCTAGAAAGATATATCTGAAGAATTACCAAGAGTTGATAGTTTGAGGTTGGTATGAGATTTTGACCAAGTTTGATGAGATGACCTGATTGACTATGTGCATTTGAAATGTGTCAATTTGGTTGAAATGTGTGTTGACTAGTTGTCAAGATGTGCTTAAGAATTATCTGATTTAGGATGTTGCAAAGAGACAAAGACCGACTTGATAAACCCTAAGGGACTGGACCTAGGGGGCTTTGGGGGTCATCGACAGATGGCCTTGCCTACATAGCAATGTGCAAAGATGTCGTAGTTCGACATGACATGACTTTGTTTTAGTTACAAAGGACTTAGTCATGATTTTATTTGACAAACCTAAAAGGACTGACCTAATGCCTCAGGGGCACATCAATAGATGGCCTTGCCTACATTCAATCATAGAGACAACGTAGTTCGACAATGACATGGATTGACAGACATGACCGACTTGGAAAAGACCAAGTGTCATGCTTATTAGAATGAAATGAACAGCTGATAGTGAAAACTTAAAAGACTGACTCGGGTGGTCTCGGGGTACATCAAGTGATGAGCTTGCCTACGTAGCAAACACATAGAGACCACATAACTCAACCATTCAAATTATGACTCAACTTTGACCGATTTTGAATTTTCTTTTGGATTTTTGGGAGTTATTTGGATGCTTTTGTGTTTTGACATGTTTTGATTTTTTTTTGGATTGTCATATTTTGATTTTTTGGCTTTTTTCAAGACATTTTATGATTTTTAGTGATTTTTTGAATATACGAGACCATGTGCGAGACCCATTGCAGATCAGGTGTTAAGGGTGCTGCCCCCGACCAGGTCTGAGAATACCCAGGATGAATGCAATGAAATGAGATAGGCGGAGGAGGGAAAGGGGGTGATGCGCAAGGCATGATGTGAACCATTGTCAACCATGGAAAGAAATAGCAGGACCTTATGAAAAATGTTGTAAGGGTTTTTATTATGGACAAAGGTAAATGGAGTGATAGTAGATGGCGAAGCAAAGATTGCCTATGCATGGTGCCTATTTTCCAGGCTTTCACCATGGTACTTATCCAAAGCGCCACTGAAGTGGTTTTTACTATTGAATGAATTATTTCTCTTTACTATTTTTAATATTTTTTGATTTTTTTTTGTTGTCACCAAGATGCCTATTTTCTAGGTTTTCATCAAGGTGATAGTTTTTTTAATTTTTTAATTTTTTGATTTTTTTTTTGTGTTACCAAGATGCTTGTTTGCCAGGATTTCATCATGGTGACATTTTTTTTTGTATTTTTTATGGTTTTGGCTAGGCTCTTTGAAGCTATGTGTAAAACTTACGGAGATGCAAACTATTGATGGATTTTGATAATTGTTCACTTTCCAAAGTAGACAACTGATAAGAATGAGAACCAAAAGATGTAGTGATGACATATGGACCCAGCCAATTAGGTTCAAACTTTCTAGGTTTCTCACGTTCAACTTGGTTTTTCGGGTTCTGCATCAAGACCAAGTCGCCAATGTCAAAATTTTGGACTATAACTCTTTTGTTGTAACTTCAGCAAAGGCGATTCTGATATGCTTGTAGGTGAGTCAAGGCATTTTGTCTACGTTCCTCTAATAATTCTAGCTCATGCAATTGAAACTGTCGGTATTCCTCAACATCAATCAATCCTTTCATAGAGACCCATAAGGAGGGGAATTCAACCTCAATGGGCAAGATAGCTTCAGATCTGAAGACCAAGGAAAATGGAGTGGCACTTGTAGGTGTGCAGATGCTGGTACGGTAGGCCCATAGGGCGGGTTTAAGTTGGAAGTGCCAGTCACGACCAGTGATATTGGTAGTTTTATTAAGAATTTTTACTATTGTCTTGTTGGATGCCTCTGCTTGGTTGTTACCTTGCGGGTAGTATGGCATGGAGAAATGATGTTAAATATGTAATTGCTCACAAAGCTCATGAATATTTTGGTTTTTAAAAGGATGGTCGTTATCTATGATGATGGATTGGGGAACACCATATTGGCATATGATGTAACTAAGGATGAATTTGGAAATCTGTTTGCCGATTATGTAGGTGAGAGGAATGGCCTCAATCTATTTTGTGAAGTACCCTGTTATAGTAATAATGAATTTGTAGCCGTTGGATGAGGTGGGATGAATTTTTCCCATGACATCAAGTCCCTATTATGCAAAGGGTCAAGGGGATGTTATCGAACGTAACTCCCGTGTGGGCGCATGAATAAGATCATTGTGTACCTAACATTGATGACACCTTCTCACGAACTAAAGAGCATCCTTTTCCATGGTCGACTAGTAGTACCCCAGTCTCATGAATTTCTTAGCTAAGGTTGGGCCACTCGAGTGGGATCCACATATACCCTCATGTACCTCATGTAAGGTTGTTTGTGCTTCATCTATGTCAAGAAATCGAAGGAGGGTATTGTCAAAGCTACATCTATATACGGTGTCATTGATGATGGTGTAGCGAACGACTTTGTGAATAAAGGACTTGTGTAGGTTATGGGAAAGGGTTGGCGGTAGAGTTTGGGAATGTAAGTAATTGTATATGTCTTGATACCAGGGGGAATTGGGACCAACAAGCTCATTCAAATTCAGGAACGTCATAGGTGGGAATCAACAATTGTTCCACTAAGAACTCAAATTGCGACACATTATTAGGGATATCCAAGAGAGATCCAATAGTAGCCATAGCATATGCTACCTTGTTTTGTGCTCGGGGAATCTTCTCAAAAGTGACCATATGGAAGTATGACAAGAATCTATCCACCATGCATTTGTAAGGCATCAAATTCTCATCCTTGGTGTCATAATCGTCATTGACTTGGTTGATAACTAACTGAGAATCATCAAAGACTAGGAGTTCCTTAATTTTCCACTTAACTGCCATTCTAAGTCCTATCAACCATGCTTCATATTCGGTGATATTATTAGTGTAAGGGAATGAAATGTGAAATAACTTAGGAATATAATCTCCTTGGGTGTAATGAATAATATCCCAGCTCTTGAACCATGACCTATATGAGACCCATCAAACTAAAGTTTCCAAGGCAATCTAGGTTCTACATGGAAGACAGATTCATCTAGAAAATATGCTACCAATGGGTGATCACCTGTAATGGGTGCGTCAATGAGTTGATCATCTATTACATGTCCTTTTATTGATTTGTGTTCTGTGTACTGTATGTCATACTCGCTCAGTACCATGACCCATTTTTCCAATCATCTTGTTAATGTTGCCCGACTAAGAAGGTACTTTAATGGATCTATCTTAGCCACTAATTGTGTTTTATGGTTAACCATATAATGTCTCAATTTTTGAGTAGCAAAGACCACTGCAAGGCATGCACGTTCAATGGCAATATAGTTGAGTTCATACCCAACCAAAGTGAGACTGATGTAATATATTTATCTTTCTTTTTCCTCACGATCATTCTATGCGAGTAATGCCCCCGGTGCAGAAGTGGTTGTAGAAATATACAATATCAAAGGTTTCCGATCAATAGGTGACATTAGGATTGGCGGTGTCAAAAGATATTCTTTGATTTGTTGAAAGGCATCTTGACACTTGTTTTTCCAAACAAAGGGGATTCCCTTGCGTAACATGTATAGGAATGGTTGACATTTATCAACCAACTACGCAATGAAATGTCTAATGGATTGCAATCTACCCTGTAATGATTGGAGCTCACTGATTCCTTTTAGTGGAGTCATATCCAATATAGTTTTTACCTTAGCTGGGCCAAATTCAATGCCCCGACGAGAAACTATGTACCCCAGGAGTTTACTCGAAGTTATGCCGAAGACACACTTCTTAGGATTGAGACATACCTAATACTCTTCCAACTTTTTGAAGATCTTGTCTAGCACCTTTAGGTGATCATCTTGTGTTAGGGATTTTTCGAGGAGATCATCAACATAATCCTCCATTAATGTGTGCATAAGATCATGAAATATTATGGTCATAGCCCTTTGATAAGTGGCACTTGCATTCTTTAGTCCAAAAGGCATTATGTTCCAGTAGTATGTACCCCAAGGACAAGTGAATGTTGTTTTATGTTGATCTTCTGGGGTGATATAGATCTGATTGTAACTTGAGAAACCATCCATAAGAGACAACATCTCATATCCTACTATGAGATCCACTATGATATCTATATTTGGGATCAGAAAATCATCCTTTTGACAAGATTTGTTTAAATCTCGAAAGTATGTACAGATGCAGAATTGACCATTTGGTTTAGTGACATGTATGAGATTTGATATCTAGTCGGCATAATCTATAGATCTTATGAATCCGACATCTAACAACTTCTTTAGCTCAACTTTTACAAGTAAGGCGATCTGTGGGTGCATCTTCTGAAGTTTTTGTTTGACTGGTTTTGCATTTGGAAGTAAGGGAAAATGATGTAAGACTAATGTTGGATCTGGTCTTGGCATATCAGTGTATGACCAAGTGAATTTGACTTGATGTTCTATTAAGAAATCTTGAAACTTGGGCCTTTCCTTTTTTGTCAATGATGTTGCAAGGAAAATCATCTTGGGATTTCCAGGTGTGCATGTATTGACTTCTACGTTGTCTTCAATTAGCATGGTTGATTTCTCTTGAGTGACGGGGAGAAAGTCCAACCCTCCATCCTTAGGTACCTTAAAGAGGTTTTCACCCTTGGATACGTCCTTTAATTTTACTTTTGTATCGTCAAAAGGTGCATTACGGTTTTCACCTAAAGACATGTCTTTTTTTGTTTGATTTTTATTTTTATTACTTTGTGACTAGAGGGTTGAACAATCTCTCCAAAATATGCCACAAAATTGAGATCTATAGTAAATCTAACTTTATGGTCCCCACCTAGTATTCCTTCACGCAGTCCCATGAATTTTGAAATGGCTTCATCGTTCTCAAAAGTGTCCATGGTAGGCGAGTCTTGTTGATCCCAATCAATTAGCTTGGGATATATGAGGGAGATACCATCATCGCTTCCAAAAATATTCCTTCATCACTCCTTTACTCAAACTTCCCATTTTTTCATCTTCTCTTTTAATATAACACTTGCTGCCAAAAACCTTGAAATATTTCGCAAAGTTGGTCTACCGTACCATAGTTTATAGGATTTTTTGTCACTGTGAGCTCTTATTTGAACTCTATTCAAAATATAAACTGTAGTATGAACTACTTCCCTAAAAAATATGTCTGCTAACTTGGCCTCATTTAACATTGTTTTGGCTATGTCCTTCACTACTCTATTCTCTCTTTCTAAAACTCCATTCTATTGTGGAGTTCTTGGTGCAAAGTATTATGATTTGATTCCATGTGTCTCATAGTATTCAAAAAATTCACTTGATGTGAATCTCCTCCTTTATATGATCTTAAGCATTTGAACCCTTTACCTATTTCTTTTTCAACCATTTTCCTAAATATCATGAATCTTTCCAATGCTTGTGACTTGTCTTTTAGAAAGGTTAAACCCATGTCATTCTTGTGTAATCGTCTATTAGCAACATGATGTGTCTTTATCCTTAAAATCCTCTTATCCTTGTAGGTCCACATAAGTCAGTATGGACCAATTGTAAAGGCTTGATTATTGAGTATTCCATGGTTGGAAAACTGGCCTTTGTTTGTTTTCCCTGCTGACATTCTTTGCATATTATATTTGTAGGTTTAGTTATTTTAGGCATGTGTCTTACTAGACCCTTTGAGATTATTTTAACCAAGTTACCAGAATTTGCATGCCCTAATCTTCTATTCCACAACCAAATTTCATCATATTATCCTATCAAAGAACTCTGACCTTTTACCTCACAAAGATTGTAGAGATTTCTATCAGTTCGTAAACTTTGTGCAATTGTTTTCCCATTTCTTCTTATTTTGCATCCTTCTGAATCAATTGTGACCTTGTGGCCATTGTCACACATCTGACTTACACTTAACGAGTTGTGCTTCAATCCCTCAACATATAAAACATATTTTGTGGGATTCTTTCCATCTAGACTCAATATGCCTTTCCCACATATCTTAATTGTTGTATTGTCACCCAAACTCACAAATCCCTCATTGCATTTCTTAAGTTTAATGAACTTGATTTTATCTCCAATTATATGCTTGGAGAAAACATTATCTATTACCCATATTTTTTTCTTTTTAACATGTAATGTTGTTTGGGCAATCATAGATTGAGTGGAACTCTTTTCTTTCTCCTTCCACACCTTCTTAGATTTATTCTCGACCTTCTTATCCTCTTTCTCAGGAACCTCAACTTCCTTTTTCATGTTGGGAGGTATGACCTTATTCTTTTTAGACTAAACATTTGGTCTCATAATTTTTTCTCTACAGTTTCTAGCTACATGACCAAATTTGTTGTAGTTGTAACATATTATATTTATATCCATCAAAGGAGAAAAAATATTTTTGCTTACAAAGTTTATACTCCTTTTAGGGGCTATTCTACACTCTCTAGCTCTACGACCAAATTGATTACAAGCATAGCAATAATTGTAGAAGTATGATGAATAATTGGTCATCACATTTCCTTGAGTTGGATGAAGTGGAATTCTTTGTATTTGCCTCCTATGATCATGTACTCTTATAAATCCATCAACATCCATTTTGGTTATGTTATGCTTCTTCTTTTGTTGATTAGGGACTGATTGGTTGTCCTTTTTGTCTGCAACATGCTTCTTTTCTTCCTTAGTTTTCTCAACTTCTTCAAGTTTCTCTTTGATTTCACTCCCTTTGCAATCACTTTTATTGACAGATTCAAACTTTTCTCCTACCCTAAATCTTTCATATAATTTTGCAGAAGTGTCCATGGATGTGCTTTTACCTTTCTAAAGCCCTAAACCGGATTTTTCTTTGCTAGAGGGCTTCTGTGTGCTTAATAGCTCATCCAAAATTTCTGAACCACCTTTTAGTTTTAGTCCTTTTTCAACATGCTCCTTGGATTTCTCCAAATCCTTTCTCAAGTCAACTAATTCTACTTCAAGTTTCATGCATTTGTCCCTTTCAGATTCTAATTTGAATTTCAATACTTCTTCCCTTTTTTGGCTTCCTCCACTTGAAGTTTCAAATTTTCTACCATCTGATTAGATTCCTCAAGATCTTTGGTTAGCTTGTCTGACTCATTTTGTGCAAGATTCTTTTGGCACTTATTTTTTCTTTTCAATTTCATCTTTGATATCATCTATTTCATCTAGGGCATAAATAAGTTCTCCTTCTAGGTTAACTTCTCCCTCTTCTTCAGCTACCTTGCTGATATTTTCAACCTTTCCATCCTTCTTTTCCTTAGGCTCTTTTTCCATGAAAAGAAACTCATTTTATTTTACAATAAAGACACAATCTTGATCATCATCCGAGCCATTATAATCATTTGAAACATCACTTTCCTCTTGGATGCACAAAATTTTATTCTTCTAAAAAATCCTTCTCTTAGGGTAGTAGGTTTCTCATTTTATTATCCTCTTCTTGCTTAGAGTTGCCTCTCTTGTTTCATTTAGTAGCAAAATTACCCACCTTTCCACATTTAAAGAATTTAAAGGGAAAGTTACCTTTGTACTTGCCGAATCCTCTTCTAAGTCTCTTGATTACATTTGACTCTTCTTCATTGGTCTCATCATTCCCAGATGTGATTATGTCAGCCTTGTCTTTCTTAGGAGATACATCCTTCTCCTTGCTGGCCACTTTGAAAGCAACTTCCTTCCTAGATGGTTTTGCATCTCCCATCCTCATTTCATATGCAGTGAATATACCATGCAACTCATTAAGAGTGAGTTTGTCTATTTCTCTTCCTTCCTCTATTACAGAGATCTTAAGATAAAATTTGTTTGTCGTTGACCTTAGAATTTTTAATACAATATCTTCTTTCATTCTTCTCCATACCCTCTAATAGAATTTACTATATCATTAACTCCTAGAAGATAGTTTGTAATATTTTCTTCTTCTGTCATCTTCAGGCCTTCAAATTTGGCTCTCAGCACTTGAATCTTTACCAACTTTACCTTTTGATCTCCTTCATAGATATTTTTCAATGTAACCCAAACATCATGTGTAGTCTTACAGTATGCGACCTTGCTATACACAAACCTAGAAAGACTATTCATAATAGCAAACAATGATTTTTCATTGTTCTCATAATCCCTTTTTCCCGTGACATCAGTAGGAGGTGTGGCTAGTGGTGTGTATCCATTCACAACTGACATCCACACATCAAACCCTAGAAATCCTAAATATCCCTTCATCAAAGACCTCTAAAAAGTATAGTTTGTTCCACTGAACCTAGGTGGCTTGTTTGTGGAAGAACCTTCTTGACTGGCCATTGTGTTCACAAATCCAAGGATTTACTCGAGCCGATTAAGCTTCTCCTAGGGAGCCTTTCTCTGATACCAATTGTTGGAACACACTAATCTACTGAGAGGGAGGTAAATCAATAAATGACACTTAAAATTTTAACCCTTATATGCTTTGTGCATATTAAGACTTAACATGCAATTTGATGAATAGGCATACACACACAGGCATTGTATAACACAAGATGTATGTGAAAAACCAAGATGGAAAAAAACACAATGAGAAATACTTCTAGGAGATACTATCCTAATCCAACCTCACAATCAAAGTTTTGTTATAATGTTTAAGGGTGTTTGACCTAAGGAGAGACTAATCCCTTGATTTTAGGAGCACCCACTCCAAGGAAGCACCTACTCCCTAAACTGAGCACTTACCCAAATATCTGATGGTACCCACCAATCAGACTGAAAATAATGATAGTTATAGATTGTTTGATAGAACACAATTCAATGTTGCAACTCAGTTTGCAACTTCTCAACACTTGATTTTGACCTTTGTACCTTTAGTTGCGCTTCGTACCTCTTTTGTTCTTCTCTTGTGGGTGAATTGGGATATGATTCACATTGTTAATTTGAATTCCTCTTCTTTCCGCTATTGCAATCCCCTTTTTTTTGTTAGTGTATTGTATGTATGTCTCAAGAGACTTACAAATACACTACACTATCTTGTTGTACTTTCTCAAAAAGTGCATTCTTTTTCTGCCTTCAGGTGCTAAACAAGGACATTATTTCCCTTCACGCTTATTTTCATCAGGGTTTTCTCTGTCCGTCTCAAAAGATAATTGTTTCTCAAATGCAACACACACTCAATCTTCCCTCTAGCATCATTACTCTCACTCTCACAAGCTCCCTAAAAAACTTGTCTAATTTATTCATCACCAAAATCTATTCATCAGTCTCGAGATTCACAACCTCTCTAATTAATTCTCTGCCAAGGTTTGATATTTAACTTCGTCAGTACGCTATCAGATCATCAAGGCACACATCCACTTATCAAAAATCAAATATTTTTCTAATTTTGGCATGCCGAATAGCTAAGATCACACTTTCATTTTTTATTGATATTCTTTGTAATAGATTTTATTCTGATTCTTCGCCGCCTAAATGTCATTATCGCCAATTTGACCATCTAATAATTATTAACATTGGTAGTTGAAATGGTTGGGCCAATTGAATTTGTTCCCAGATTTGATTCACAATCGAAGCCTTAGATCACACTGTCATAGACATTAATAATTTTTGATTTTAAACCTATCCCATTGATCTGTTACTTTTTGTGCCATGATCCACCAATCAACATTCACCACTCAACCTTTTAAAACATGACCGCGAAATAAACAGTTTGCTTTAATAATCATCATTAATTTTTCCATATACATCTTGTTGAGGGCGAGTCCCAAAAGACATGCATCACAAATATGTAGTTCCATGAGATTAGACGCAGTCCCACCAAAGCTTTAGCAGATTGACAGATGATCACCATCTGTTTCCTTGACATACCCACACAATTCACAATAGAGACGTGAGTTGCTATATCAATCAATCAAACATTGCGACCTATTATCATCTCACCAATCACCCTTGACACCTATCTATCAATCTGGTTCCACAACATTCACCATTGTGCTATTTCGAGGAATCTAGATGGGAACCTACAATATTTTCACTAAGCTCCTGGAAAATATATTAGATCTTCAATCTTCAATCACCGCCGTAGATCATACCAAGGAAAAATATTCACCCCGTGACAAGGAGGGTATTATGATCGTCGAATATTTGTTGGGCCGGTGAACACAAGGAAAGGGGGTTGGTTGCCCCAATGAACTCAATGGCTTAAGTTGCCACTTAAGCAACCTGCAGCAGTCAATAGATAGTCATCGTTGGAATATAAAATTTATTCCAACGCTATAACTAAATACGGTTGAATTCATCCCGTCACCCAAACAACACTAGTCTCCCAAGTAGGATATCACACAAACATCCCCTTTAGACATCAATGGCATCAATATGCCAACAATCTCCCCCTTTGTCATTGATGGAAAAACCAAATGCTCACTCAACCATTAATATTCGAATCTAATGCATGCCCTATAACAGTTGCTGAGAAGCCTTGTACCAGGATATTGTAGTCCATGCTTTGTACCATTGCTTCCTCCACCTTGATCAATTGCCTTATCATTTTCTTACCTTCTCCTCGTTTGACATCAATGGAAAAGGGCACACTCTCCCTGAAAACATGCTCTCCCTTTGAAAATCGATTCAAAGATAAGATGGGGATTCTTGAATTAGCAACCATCAAGTCATTAGAAATTTGTAAAACAAGTTTTACCTGACTTGATTCATCTTTGATTATCTAGGGAAGAGTTGCAGAACCAATGAAGCTCCCCCTAGATTTATTCCCTATTACTAATATTAGTGATTTGATATGGGAGAAATGACTCCCAACTTTTGCTTCATATATTCAAATTGATACTTTGGAAGAGGCTTGGTGAAAATGTCGGCCACTTGTTCTTTGGTGGGAACATATTCATGCTGACCTCTTTGTTTGCAACCTTCTCTCTAATGAAGTGATACTTTGATGGATATGTGCTTTGTTTTGGAGTAAATCATTGGATTCTTTGAGATTTTTATTGCACTTGAGTTATCACAAAGAATGGAGATAGGTTCACTGTACTCTACCTTAATATCCTAAAGTGTTTGCTTCATCCATAGGACTTGAGTACAACATGCAACTACTGCTACATATTCTGCTTCTACTATGGATAGAGAGACTAATTCTTTATTTTTGCTCATCCAGGAAACCAATTTATTTCCCAAAAAGAATGCTCCACCACTGGTGCTTTTTCTTTCATCTACACTTCCTACCCAATCTGCAGCTGTGTATGTTGTTAAGCTGAAATATTTGCTCTTGGGGTACCACAATCCATAATCAATAGTTCTTTTGACATACCTTAAGATCCTTTTCACTGCTTGACATGAGATTCCTTTAGTGTAACCTGAAATCTTGCTACCATACACACTTCTTGCATAATATTTGGTCTTGATGTAGTCAAGTATAGTAAATTTCCAATCATTGACTTGTACATAGTCTGATTTGCATTTGGTTACTCATCTGATTTTCTCAACTTGCAACTAGCTATCATGGGAAAACTAACTGGTCTACTATCCTCCATGCCAAATTTATTAAGAATTTCCCTAGCATATTTAGGTTGAGATATAAATATCCCATTTTCAGTTTGCACTACTTTTAAATTGAGGAAAAATGACAACTCTCCCAACATTGACATCTCAAATTCATCTTGCTTTTTTTTAGAAAATATCTTACACATTCTATCATTGCTACCACTAAATATGATGTCATTCACATACACAACAACAATAATCAAGTGCTCACCTTCAAATTTTAAATACAAATTGCTATCTGCACAACCTTTCTTGAAACCTTGTTGTTGTAGGTACTAGTATAATCTTGAATACCAAGCTCTTCATGCTTGCTTTAGACCATACAATTCTTTCCTCAATTTGCATACATAGTCATCATCGTCTGATATTTGAAAACCATCTAGTTGTTCTGTGTAGAATTCCTCTTCTAGGTTTTCATTAAAATATGTAGATTTAACATCCATTTGATATATACTTTAAATCAATTATATACTGAAAATGCAAGAAACATTCTAATTGCTTCTAATCTTGCCACATTTGCAAATGTTTCTTCAAAATCAATGCCTTCGACTTGTGCATACCCCTTGCACACTAACCTTGCTTTATTCCTTACAACAACTCCATCTTCATTGAGCTTGTTTCTAAAAACCCATTTTGTGCCAATTACATTCTTGTTTGGTGGTCTAGGAACCATTCCCATGTCTTATTTTTCTCAATCTGATTTAGCTCTTCATCCATGGATTTTAACCAACTCTCATCCTTGTTGGCTTTAGAAAAGCATTTTGGTTCAATCTGAGATAGGATATAAAATTTTACTTGCTCGTTATTCCTTGATAGTATTCTCCTAGTTTGAACTCCTTCATTTTTGTCCCCAATTATCCGGTTTGCTGGGTGATCCTTCTGCACATACTTTGTAGGTGCTTTCTCAACTTCTTCTTCATTAATAAAAAACATTGTCTTCAAAGTTTGAATTATCTTCAGTTTCTTATCTATCTGATTTGATATGCTTTATGCTCTCATCAATCTTGACATTTATGATTTCTACCATTTTATTCAACCTTTTGTTATAGCATTTGTATCTTTTCTTTGGGTGGAATATCCTAGAAATATTCCTTCATCACTCCTTTACTCAAAACTTCCCATGTTTTCATCTTCTCTTTTGATATAGCACTTGCTGCCAAAAACCTTGAAATATTTCACAGAGGTTGGTCTACCATACCATAGTTCATAAGGTATGTTGTCACTGTGAGCTCTTATTTGAACTCTATTCAAAATATAAACTGCAGTATGAATTGCTTCCCTCAAAAACATGTCTGCTAACTTGGCCTCATTTAACATTGTTTTGATCATGTCCTTCACTACTCTATTCTTTCTTTCTACAATTCCATTCTATTGTTGAGGTCTTGGTGTAGAGTATTGTCGTTTGATTCCATGTGTCTCACAGTATTCAACAAATTCACTTGATGTGAATTATCCTCCTCTATCTGATCTTAAGCATTTGATCCTTTTACCTATTTCCTTTTCAACTATTTTCCTGAATATATTCAATCTTTCAAATGCTTGTGACTTGTCTTTAAGAAAGGTTACCCATGTCATTCTTGTGTAATCGTCTATTAGCAACATGATGTATCTTTCTCCTTACAATCCTCTTGTCCTTGTAGGTCCACATAAGTCAACATGGACCAATTGTAAAGGCTTGTTTGTTGAGTATCCCTTGGTTGGAAAACTGGCCTTTGTTTATTTTCCATGCTGACATTTTTTGCATATTATATTTGTAGGTTTGGTTATTTTATGAATGTGTCTTACTATACCCTTTGAGCTTACTTTAAGCAAGTTATCAAAATTTATATGCCCTAACCTTCTATTCCACAACCAACTTTCATCAGCTTGTCCTATCAGACAACTCTGAAATTTTACCTCACAACGATTGTAGATATTGCTATCAGTCTGTAAACCTTGTGCATTTATTTTCCCATTTCTTCATATTTTGCATCCTTTTGAATCAAACGTGACCTTGTATCCATTGTCACACATCTGACTTACACTTAATAGATTGTGCTTCAATCCCTCAACATACAAAACATCTTTTGTGGGATTCTTTCCATCTAGACTCAATATGCTTTTCCCACCTATCTTAACCGTTGTATTATCACCCAAACTCACAGATCCACCATTGCATTTATTGAGTTAATGAACTTGCTTTTATCTCCAATCATACACTAGTAGAATTTGGCAAATAAATGGCTAGGTGACTAAAAAATTTAGTCACAACTAAAAATGACTAAATTCTACTAATTTTTTGCAATACAACTATCAATGAGAAAATAAATGACTAATTTGGTCATTGGGTAAAAAATTATTTAGTCACACAAATAAAAATGACTAAACAGTTAGTCACGCGAGTACAAATTAGACAAAATTTTAAAAAATATTTGGGGAAATAATTTGCAGGAGTCATGTATTGCATGCGATTATGCATTATTTTCCTTTAGAATTTGGCATTTAGAAAAATTAGACTACACTAAGGCGCGTGAACTACACAAAGGCGCCTCGTTTTGAGTTACAACAACTACTTTCATGGGTGGGCGACTATATTGAGGCGTTTTGAGTTACAACTACTACTTGCATGTGCAATAAATATTGTTTGGATAGGACTTGGAGAATTTTGAAAAAGCATGCAAAGACTTCGGTGTTTTCTGCAAATTATTTGAAGTCTACAACGAAGTTGGATTTGGGGAAACCCTCTGTAGTGAATTCAAAGGTAATTTGAAACCCTCATTATATTAAAAACACAAAATCTATAGATTTTTGATTGGAAAATTACAGTAGTTACAATCTAATGCTCTTAATAATGTTCTTTTACAATCTTGCCATTGTTCTGCTTCATAATGTGTTCGAGCTAAATATAATAAAATTTGAGTCTTAGGCCAAAATAGAATTTCCTCAAACAATTTTGATACATTTTCACTACAAGCACAAACTATCCTTGTGCAAAGTAAACATGTGCTAGATTTACCCACACATCAAGTATCTGAACAAATATGTTTCCTATTGCAGCTTCTTGTACCTGTGTAAAATTTTCCTTTGCAATATCAAATTGACCCCTTTCAGCTAGCACAATGGCTGCCCCATTTGCAACATAAATATTTCCTAGTTTCTGTGCCAACACTTTACAATACAGTTATCTAGCCTTCTCGAGATGTGTTGCCTCGTTCTTTGGTTCCCTCCTCTCATTGTGAAAAGGTGCAAAATAATTCCAATTTCCAAGTGAAATGTCAACATAAGAATTCTTTGCATCTGATTCACTTTGTGCATGTTTAATTATTTCTTAGGAAATGGATAGTTTTTCTAAGTTCCCTTTGATAATATTGTTGGCTCTATCACTTGACTGTATAAGAAGGAAATCTCATAGGCCGGAAAGGTCCAACTCTGATACCATTGTAATGTCCCAATTCTAGAACTTTCTTATTTTTTGGTATTTTTCAATTTTATGCCCTCCCTTTTAACATTTTCTATTACATAATTAAGATATTTCATAGATATATTATAGTGTAGATAAAAAACAATATGGACCCAATCTGTAGATTAGATAAAGTCTAAAAATGAAAATTATTGATGCAATAAATCAAATACTTTGTATTGATAGGAAAACTGGTCTATGGAATAGTAAAATAAGGTTGTTATGAAGCATACAATATGGACTTATGTTCATCCCAACAGTCTTAAAACCTCAACAATAATATATCATATATTCTTGATACTTGGATCAATTATGAAGTCGCTACAATGATCCCTGGATGTGACAATGATTTTAAAGGGCTACACACCATAATCAAAAATCAGATTATTGTTTCGACAATAGTACAAGAGCTGCACATACCATATGGATCCACCATATATTGGAGTGCCCCAACTTGCAACACTACCTTGGAAATAATGATGTAATTTATGTATGTGGAAGCTGGTGACCAGCTGTATGAAACCTTTTTCACAATTGCACCTATGATGGAATGTATCAAAAACAACCAATAATCATAAGGAAACCATTATAATGCTCTAATGGCAGTGACTTATATGGTGGATGGTAACCACAAACTTGATATATTTCTAGCAAAAAAGAATGCAATATTACTCCAACAGTCATAGTGCTCCTTTAGCATAAGTGTAATATTAGTATCAATTTGGATTTTGAATGGTTTAGCTCAATTGTGACTCCTATATGAAATCACTCCAAGGAATTGGGGGTTTTCATCCTCCAATTCTAGTCCTAGATATTTTTTGTCATCAAGTTAATTGAACCAAAGTCCAAAACTCCAACAAGGAGTATAAAAAAAAATAAAAAATGCTTGATCATTATGCCTCCTTGTTTGGCTTCTCTGGTTCAAATTTTTCGTCACTGGATCCAATATACTCCTTTGCATTTATTATGATCCATTCTCCATGAATGGAAAAATAGTTTTAGTCGAGAAAATTTGCAGAAAGCTATAATTACACAGAGAGAAAATACAAGGTTCTCCCTATTCCTATGGAATTATTATGTGTATGAATACGAATCATTTTTAGTTCCTCTTGTGAAATGATTTTTTAATTCATAATCGTTGTTATATGGATCTTTTCTTTGTCGAACTCATTTTGATAAAAAGATCAAACATATTGTTATATTTCCATGTCAAATTTCAACAAAAAAGATCTGGTTGTTGAAGGATTCTTTCATCCATTATGTGAGATATGGAGAAAGATCCCTTATAGCTCTAAAGGGGAATCACCTCGAAGTGAAAAAATGTAGATATCATCTGTTTCATTTTTGGCAATACTATTTTCATCTTTGGTTTCAACCTTATAGGATACATAGTCTTGAATTATCCAAGACTTATTCTTCTTTTTTAGGTTATTTTTTGGATGTTAAAATGAAACCTCTCATGGTTAGAGCCAAAATGCTAGATAATTTATTCATTATCGATCTCATTACCAATGAATTAAACCCAATAGCTCTGATTAGATCAATTCTTTTCTATTTGGTTAAAGAAAAGTTTTGTGACATCTCAAGGTGGCTAATTAGTAAATTGTCTTGGACTAGTCTATCAGATGATGATATCCTCGATCGATTCGATCAAATTTGGATAAATATTTTTCATTACTACAGTAGATCAATGAACTGAGATGGTTTATATCATATAAAATATATAATTCTACTTTCATGTGCTAAAACTTTGGAATGCAAACATAAAAGTACGATACATGTAGTTCGGGAACAATTAGGTTCAAAACTCTTTACAAAATCATTTTCAAAAGAACGAGAATTCATTTCTTCATCCTTTTCAAAAAATCATTTATAGAGAGAATGAATTTGGAATTCAAAAATTAGCTGGATAAATCCCCTAGCTAATTTCTAGCAAAAGATGTAGAATAAACAAATAGAAAGTTGATTTGACGAATGAAATGCTTATTGAGCAATTGCCATGATCCATTTAGGATCTTATAGATCTTTTCCACCCGAAAATCCAACCAAATGATTAATAAATCATTACATGGAGAAAGTCGTGTGCAATGAAAATTGCAAGCACGGTTTGGGGAGAGATTTCTTACTCTTATAAAAATAGTACATAATCCACTCCATCTTGTGAGCTCCGGGTTCAAGTCTCAGGAAACCTAGAGTACTAGAATCTAGTACCTAAAGATATTTTTGTCTACTTATTCTGGATCCAATCCAATTCATGTTATCCATTACTCTTAACAAGCAAGAGAAGCAACAATTCAGAAAAAAAGGGGGGGGTAATAAATAATATTATTTATTACCTCGAATAATAAAGAAAGAAGGAATGCTAATAGAGCGCATTAATATTGGTATTAATATCTACGGATATAGAGTATTGAAAATTATTTCAATATGTGTGTGAATTAAGCATCTAATTTATGGAGGATGATACTATGAATTTCTATAGTATTCATAAAGATGTCAAAATATCGGTTGACATACAAATATGAATCATATTATACAGTTCAATAACAAGCCCTATGTGTATGCTTGGGAGCTTTTAATGATTAAATAAACCAAGTTATAACCATGACCACAATTCTAGAAAGATGCGAAAGTGCAAGCCTATGGAATCCTTTTTGTGACTGGATCACTAGCACTGAAAACCATCTTTACATTAGATGGTTTGGTGTCTTGATGATTCCTACCCTATTGACTGTAACCTATGTATTCATTATCGCTTTCATTGTAGCTCCTCCAATAGATATTGATGGTATTTGTGAACTTGTTTCCAATTCTCTTCTTTATGAAAATAATATTATTTCTGGTGCTATTATTCCTACCTCTGTAGCCATTAATCTACATTTCTATCTCATTTGGGAAGTAGCTTTTGTTGATGAATGGCTATACAATAGTGGTCCCTATGAGCCAATCATTATACACTTCCTACTTGGTGTAGCTTGCTATATGGGTCGTGAGTGGAAGCTTAGCTTCCATCTAGGTATGCATCCTTGGATTGCTATTGCATATTCAACTCCAGTAGTAGTAACTACTACTATTTTCTTGATTTACCCTATTGGTCAAGGAAGCTTCTCTGATGGTATGCCTCTAGGAATCTCTAGTACTTTCAATTTCATGATCATATTCCAGGCTGAGCACAATATTCTTATGCATCCATTTCACATGATAGGTGTAGCTGGCATATTCGACGACTCTCTATTTAGTGCTATGTATGGTTCCTTGGTGACTTCAAGTTTGATCAGAGAAACTACCAAAACTAAGTCTTCTAATGCAGGTTACAAATTTGGTCAGGATGAAGAAACCTACAATATTGTAGCTGCTCATAGTTATTTCAGTTGATTGATCTTCCAATATGCTAGTTTCAGCAACTCTCGTTCTCTACATTTCTTTTTAGCTGCTTGGCCAGTAGTAGGTATCTAGTTTACTGCTTTGGGCATCAACAATATGGCTTTCAACTTAAATGGATTCAATTTCAACCAATCTGTTGTTGACATTCAAGGTCGTGTAATTAACACTTGGGCCGATATTATTAATCGTGCTAACCTTGGTATGGAAGTTATGCACGAACGTAATGCTCACAACTTCCCTCTAGATCTAGCTGTTGTTGAAGCTAATTCTATAGACGACTAATTACTCAATCTGATGGATTGTTAGTGTGTTTTAATCCTTGAAAAGAAAAGAAAAAGTAGTATCAAAACCGAAAGGTTCGGTACTGCTTTTTTTCCTCTCATTTTTCTGTCATAAAACTAAAAGTTATTGCAAGTAGAGTGCAATAACTGTTTTTTGTGCATCGAGTAGGAATTAAACCCATGACTTCCCAATTATGAGTTGGGTGATTTTACCATTCAACCATGGATGCATAATCATAAGTATTGGCTCAGATCTTAAATTGGGTATTTGCCATTTATTTTCAATAAAGAAATAAAGAAATGCAACTAACTTGTTCGAGAGTTGCATTCAAGGTTATTTATCTTGCAATGCATCACTTTGATGTCCGATTAGAGCTTGCCAAAAAAGACATTTCAAACCATAGGGAAGAAAAGAGGTATGGATACCAGAAAAATAGAATCCCAGCTTAATGAAAAACTATTAAATGTTGAATCAAATATACAAAATGACCCCTCCAATTTGGTACTAAATGAAGAAATAACTTTAGTCAAGGACCCTATGACAAGGATACAAACCAAGAATTTTCAAGGTCTGAGAGTAAGATCAAAGATGAATGGGTTAAAGAATGGAGATAAGGGGTCTAAATTCTTCTTTGGGATACTAAAAAATAAGGAAGTAAAAGAGAATATAATTTTTTTGGTAGGCAACATGGTTATCCATGACTAGGAAGAAATTAAAATCTCATTCTTTAATTTGTATACAAACTTATTTTCTTCAGAGGGTAACAACCTAGCCAACCAAAATGTAGGAGACCTGTGTAAACAAATTATCTGAAATAAGTTATCAAAGGAACAAGTCAACAATCTCATTAGAGAAATCACTATAGAGGAAATTAAGAGTGCTATCAAGGTTTTAAATAATGATAAATCCCAAAATTGCAAGCTTATTATTGATAGATAATGTGACATAAAATGAGTCCACCTAAGATGGACACTTGCTCAATGTAGTCCCCAAATATACTTTAGGTCTCTCCACATTGTGTTTTATTGCATTGCTTGGTCACTTGTCCTTCCCTATTCTGCTCTTCAATGTGACTTTTACATTTATCAAATTGTCCTAAAAGAGTGTCATAAATCAAAGCTAGAGCTCTATTATTATTCTCTTTTATCTTCATGATTTCTATTAGAGGAACGTGAAACTTTGTTTGATTTAATATATGTCATGTCTAATGGGACATATTTTGGCTAAGTATCAACTATAATAGTAATAGAAGACAAAAGAGGTATATGACTGATGAAAGAGGGGTTCTCAACAACACTCTTTTATGAAAAAAAAATGCTTAGTCAATCTCAACAATGCATACAAATTTGTAACATAGTCTCATGAAATTCTCAACAATGCATACAAATTTGCAACATAGTCTCGTGCAATTCTTTGAATTTTGTAACAAAAGGTATTCATATTAAAAATATGATTACACAATCATTTTAAATCAAAAAATGACTGATGGGAAGAAACATATTCTCATTACATAATCTAAAAATGAAATAAAAATCAAGCTACAAGAAAAATAAAACTGTGCTTCATGAGCACCTCAAAATCTGCACTATTCTCTTGCAAACAATCACATGCAACTCTTTAATACTAAAAAATGGTGTATTCAACCTTCAATTGCTGCAATAACCCTTTCAACTTGCAAAAAATCACTTCAATAACCTCTTGATAAATTCCACAAACAACTCTCCAATCTTCAAAACTTGCAATCACAATGAAAACCCAAAACCTGCCACAAAACCCTTCACCAAAACTTAAAAAATCTGATTTTTCCCTCCTCTTGGAAAGCTTATGACCACCTCCTCATAATGAGTTGTTTCCACAATAGAAAAATCAATAAAAAAATTTTAATTCCATTTTGTAACTCTCAATCCCAACACCTAAACTTGTTTTTTCCAGATTTTTCAAAAAAATGCATTTATACCTCCACTATCACACTTCCTAACTTGCATAACAAAAAATGATTTTTATTTACTTAAATATAATTATTCTCAAATTATTAAAATATCCTACTAACATGAAATTAACCTCCTAACATGAAATTCGAATGTAAATTTAAAATTTGAATTTTTTTAGTTGATGCTAATTGCAGTTTCACCTAAGATGCTCCTACGTCAGACACCCCAAGTAGAAAGAAATGTTTCATGAGTTGTAATCATAAATTTTTTTAGACCTTGTGTCTATCTTGGATCCACCTCATTTCCTTCTCCACTGGAATATTTTTGTGCACCATTTTCTGCAAACTTACAACATTACCATGTTTCATCCTTCCTCTACTACCCATCATGTAAGTCAAAGAATCAAATTTATTTTCCAACCAATATACTTCATCAAAATCAGAACTAACAATTAAAATTATACCTCCTCATTCATCAAAACAAATGTATTTATTTGCCTCATTTTCTATTCTACCTTTTCTATCTCTTTCCACCATGTCCCCTTCATGAAATTCCACTGTTTCTATGCCTTTTGAAAGAACTCAAAATAGTGTTATTACTACCATCAAAAGACTCAATTTATACATCAACTGACAAGTAATCATGATCACTAATCAATACACTTTCACCTCCATTATTCTCAAACAAGTATTCTTCAAAAAAATCTTCATTAACCTTCACACTCCACTCTTCCAATTCAACTTTAGCAAAAGTAATTTTTGCTACAAAAAACTTATCTATTCCTTCACTCTCTTTCTCATCAAAGGAGACAATAAAGTAGTATTTTACCTTACCCTCTATTTCTACCTTCATTCCACTTGAGATATTTGCTTTAATCTAAGTCAACAAATCACCTTTCTCATCTTCATCATGGTTAGTGTTACCAAATCCGACATATTCATGATTTATGCCATCTAAAAGTCTGATATCATCAATCAAACAAGACCTTGCATTGCTGCAAACCTTACCCATTTCTTCTTTCAATGGATTCAATTTGTTTTTCACTGCATCCTTCATCAATGTGTATGTGTTGGCATAACCATTATGCACCACCTTCTTGACAAATCTCCAAGGCCTTCCTAAAAAAACTTGAGAAGCATTCATAGGAATAATATCACATTAAATTTCATCTCTATAACCTCCTATATTAATATTTACCAAACTTTGTTCACTGATCAAAACTTTCCTATCATCTTGTAGCCATGCTATCCTATATGGATGAAGATGCATTCTCTCTAGTTGCAATTTTCTCACCATCTCTTTAGAAATGAGATTGTATAACCTCCACCTATGACGACATTACATACCTCGTTCTAGCACTAGAGTCTTGTTCAAAACAAATTTTTTATTTGAATGGATTTATCATATTCATTTAATAGGGTTCTCCTGGTCATTAAAGTTTCACCATCTTCTGCTTCTTCAAAATGTGATGATCCTACATCTTCTCTATTCACATTTGCTACTGTATTTTTATTTTCTAATCTTCTTCTTGGTCTTTCCTCTTCATGAGGAGAATCATATGCTATGTGACCCTCTTCCCCACACTTAAAACAAGTTCCTCTAAATTTTTCTCTTCCAAAACCTCTGCCTAATCTTCCTCTACCTCTTGGATTTTGATCTCTAGGACCATATGAATCATCATATCTATGATTTTTGCTGCTACCTTGGTCTTTTTATTTTTATTTTTCTAATTATTATCTTCTCCATATGATCTTCCTTCAACCTCCTTATCACAACCTCCTCCTCTTTGCTTACTTTCATACCTTTTGTTCATTCTTTCCTCAATTTTCAAGGCAATCTGCTAGGCATCTTCCATTGTGAAAACTCTCACCAAATTCATCTCCTCTTGTATGCTTGGTCTCAAACCATTAATATATCTTGCAACCTTATCCTTAGTTGCTTCTGCATGTCTCATTCTAATTAGGATCCTATGAAACTCCTCTGTATATTCTTTCACTGTTTTGGTTCCTTGTTTTAACCCTTGCATTTTTTGAGCAAATCAAGCTCAGTCCACCGAAATGTATTTTCATTTTCTCCACCATTTTGTCCCACTTTGTGATTTTATCCTTTCTTTTTCTTCCTCTTTCCAATTGAATCTCTCTCCACCAAATTGAAGCATGCCCTTTCAATTTTGTTTTTGCATACCTCACCCTGTCAGGATCCTCAAACTCTTCAAACTCAAAGAATTCTTCCATTTCGTTGATCTAATCTGCTAACTCTTTTGGATTCAAATTCCCACTGGATGTAGGAACATCAATTTTGGTCTTTTTCCCATCCTTGATAGGGAAATCAACAGTGGGTCATTGACAACTACAGATGTTGCATCTCTTTGCTCACTTGTTTGGGTGGCATCCTCTGAGGTTACTTCTTCCTCATCACTTACTGGTTCTCTTCTCTGTGCAAACCCTCTTCTAATTTCTTCTTGTAATTCTTCCACCTACCTTCTCAAGTCTCTAAAATCATCACCATGGACACAACTATCATTCATTTCTCTACCTCTACCCCTACCACGTGGGGCTCCTTTTGCATACATTTTCTACAACACCCACAACACATAGATCCTAGCATAAACAATCTCTCTTCAGTGGTCTATTCACACACTCAAAATTTTCTTGCTTTGATACCACTAATGAAAGAGGGGTTCTCAACAACCCTATTTTCTGAAAACAAAAACTCAATCAATCTCAACAATGCATACAAATCTGCAACATAGTCTCATAATTTTTTTTGAATTTTGCAACAAAATGTATTCATATTAAAGAAATCTGATTAAACAGTGATTTTCAGTCAACAAATGACTGATGGCAGCAACTTATGCCCATTACATAATCTGAAAATGAAATAAAAATCAAGCTACAACAAAATAAAAACTATGTGCTTCATGAGTACCTCAAAATCTGCACTATTCTCTTACAAACAATCACTTGCAACTCTTCAATTCTCAACAATGGTGTATTCAACCTTCAATGGATGCAATAACCCTTTCAACTTGCAAAAAATAACTTCATTAACCTCTTGAGAAATGCCATGAACAACTCTCCAATCTTCAAAACCTGTAGTCACAATGAAAACCCAAAACTTGCCACAAAACCCTTCACCAAAAATTAAAAAATCATATTTTTCCCTCCTAAAAAACTCGCAATCACCTCTTCATAATGAGTTGTTTCCACAATAGAAAAATCAATAAATGATTTTCAATTCCATTTTGTACTCTCAATCCCAACGCCTAAACTTTTTTTTTAGATTTTTTTAAAAAGAAGCAATTATACCTCCACTATCTCCACTTCCTAACTTGCATAAATTTTTTTTATTTTATTTAATTAAATATAATTATGCTCAAATTATTAAAATAGCCTACTAACATAAATTAACCTCCTAACATGAAATTCAAATGCAAATTTAAAATATGAATTTTTTTGGTTGATGTTGATTGCACTTTCACCTAAGATGCTCCTGCATCAATGACTAACAATATACCTTGTTTATTATGTTCCTTCTCAACTACTTTAGGAGTCTTGGTGAAGTGAGGCCTTTTGTTGCTTATATTTTTGTTTTTCTTATTTTAGGCCTTAAAATTCAAGTCATTCTTGGTGATACTTTTATTCAATACCTCTACATCATCTCCTATGTTCTTGTTATAACTTAAAAAAAAATGTTGATTCTTTTGCTCTTATTGCTTCTCTATAATGAAAAGGTCCCTGCCATTTCTTAGCACAATATTCCCATTTTGATTACTTTTTATCCTTAAGTTAACCTAAGAAATTTTCGCTACATTCAAATCCTTGATCTCTTCATCAAAAGGTCTTCTCAATTGGAATTTTTTGGTAGAGGAATCTACATTATGTGTATGTTAGTTTTCCTCGTCTTCATCATGGAAAACTTCTTGGTGGTGAGAAATTTATGCATGCCTCCTATCTTCAACATCTAGCTCCCGACCACATTCATCTATAGAAAATAGTCATCACTACTACAACATCCTTATGAATACATGGATGTCTTGGTGATCTTTGTTCAACATTGACCTATGACTATCATCACTACACTCATCAAAATTTTCATTAAGATCTAAAATTTCTAGTGATATAGCAACTGCAATGAAGAGTGGGGCATTTGGCAAGCCATGCACCACAAGGCATATTATACATCATTAACATTTTCACTTTAAAGGATATGGAATTTCTTTATTTGTTGGCCCCTTATTATGTGGTAAAACAAGCCTCCCATTGTGCCAAGTAGTATTATAAGGTTGGTCAATCAACTTAGGCATTCTCTCATGCTTACTTTGATTATGGCTTTCACTTGGTATGCCATTTTCATTTGTAATTCAATTATTTTAGGATATTTATCAATTGATGCATCTTATACTTTGTTGTAGGGGCTTTGCTATTCTAACCTTTATCAAGAGGAAATATGTTTATATCACTCTTCTTATGTACCTTGCATAAGGCTATCCTATTGCTCTCAACGTTTGAGGAAATTCTATATGTTTTCCTCAATGCATGAGGTTCCTTGTCTCTCAACAAGTATCATATATTGGCATCATATACAATGTATGAAGTACAAGACTAAACACATGGACTCACTTGGTCTCATATAATCTGGAATCTTTGCCATTAGTCTAGCAAATCTTGTATTGAAATGACACCAATTCATTAGACTCCTAGACAATATTTGTAATTAATAATGACTATGGAGTCAATTTCTTCCCCATATTGTTCTTTAAAAACTCTCCGGAATTTTGACCAAGATTCTATGCTTGCATCTAGTAGGATTTTGTACCATTATTGAACTATATAATCTAGAAATTGAACAAAAACTTCATGGGAAGATTATCATATTCATAATCATTTGTTAGGTTATTGAAAGCCCTTAAATGATCCTTACTTGAAATCGCATTGTTTCCTTGAAATTTGACAAGCTTGAAATCGACCTTAGCTAGAACAAGGTTATGGTGTATAGGAGTCCCTATAAGTTCAATTGTATGTATCTATCTAGGTTTAGAGGAAGTCTTACAAGAGGATGTAGTCTATTGTTTCTAATATCTTTATTTGCAAAGGTTTCCAACTCTTTATTGTTTAGTGGATCAATGTTTCTTAGGTTTTCAATTATTCTCCTAATATCATGTCTTTCTTTTCAACTTCTATTCTAGTTAGTTCAGCTCCCAGGTTGGCTATTTCTTAGACAAGGTTTTGATTCTAATTTTTTCTATTTTGTTTAGATTTGGGCCAATCGTCATAAATTTCATCATATTCTTGATATTCTTGCTCATTATTGTACGAGTAGTATTACCTCTATACCAATAAGAACCTTCATCTTCTTTAGAAAGTGATATTATTGGCTCATCATATAAGGCATTTTATTTTACCTTCAATTGAGCCATATAAGCTTCATTTATATGAGCTTCTACCTATCTTATATCCATTGCTTTTACAAGATCATTTATAAATTTATGGTATTCTTGACCATGTTGTACCTCCTCATTACCTTGCTTGGTAACTTGAGAGGCAAATTTGTGACCACTATAACCACATTGTTTTTCCTTTATTGATACGTTTGCTCTATTATTTTCAAATTGAGTTACAATTAAAGTAGACGACTTGTATCTTTTGATTTCCAAGTAATACATTTCCTTTTTTCAGTTCACTAGCCAACTTCTTGTTTGGGTTATCTTGAAATAATGACCTCCTCCCATCCATATTGAAATTTTTGAATAATGTTTGGATTGTTTATCAATAGAGTTGCCACCCAATGAGGGAAAATGACAAGGGTTACACAAAACCATAAGACCAACGCTCAAAAGCTTGATATTATAATTTTTTTTTTTTTGAAAAAATGCCTACAAATTTAAATACTAAAATCCCCAATAAACTCACCAATTTGTTTGTTTTCCAACCTAGATCTAGTAACTTCTAATTTATAAATTTCTATGTTAAAATTCACTGGGAGGATGGTCAACACACAAGCAAATAAGCTATTCTCTCCTACATTTTAGGTTCTACAAAACCTAGGGAGGTATCCCTATTGACACATTGGACTCTATATGAATCCAATAGGCTGGTCACAATATACAATAGATTAGATATTCATGCAAACATGGGAAGGGTTTACAAGATTCTTCATTGTTACAATGTCCCTTGTACCCTTAGTGCTCAAGTATCAACATGGAAAAGTAAATAAAAAATAAATTACACATCAAATACTTTTTCTTTATTGTATGAGTAGGCTAGGAGGAATTTATTTGACTAACTAGTGTCTATTCATGTAAAATAGAGTCATCAAATATATCTACCTATGTGGCTTGACACCAACTCTTCTAGTGGCTCATAACACATGGCATTGTCTTATAATGACTATTATTGCCTTATAATAACATGAACTTGCAAATGTAATATCATTACAAAGCTGTATTTTAATAATCATTTACCATCACTACAAACCCTACTTACTTTGCATAAATATTTCTTGCTCCCCTTAAAAGTGTTCTAAACAAAACAAAAAACCATGCAATAAATGTATAGGAAAAGATATTTCTCCCTCCTTGAAGGTGTACTCTTCAAGTATAAACAATGCAACAAAGGAGACCCATATGTAAATCAAACCATCATTCATATAAATCAACCATAAGTTTGTACCACTATAAATTGCATAGACAATATTGAATCTATTGTATTTCAAAAAATAAATTGTGGTATACAACACAAAGGTCCTTTTCACGACATGGAACTCAATCGCTACATTTATGGCCATGTGAGTTATCTTCTTCACCACTAAAAATGTACGAAAATCCACTCCTATAAATTAGCAAGTAGTTCTAGGCTGGAAAAATCCATTTTGGTAGTTATAGGATCAAATCATGTCCTCAAATGCACTTTGAGATAGACCAAAAAGTTGATAGGGAGAAATTGTGAAAATTGTGGCAATTTCGAGGATCGGGGTTTATTCATACCTTATAACTCATGTCTTGTTGGGGATCAAGGTTAGGAAGTACTGCATATTTGGCACCATGTGAAAGGGATTCCAACACCTCCAACTTTGATAGGATATATGTAGGAATTATCGAGTGCTAGACATCAAAGATTCCAAGGAACAAGTACTTGGGTAAAGGGATGAGTGAAGATCTAGCTTTAAAAAGATGTATGAAGAAAAAAAGAAAAATTTAGGCTTCAAGAATGACAAAAATAGGTACACATATAAAACTAAGGCCACAACTCCAACTCTAGTAAAGTAATTTAGTGAAAATATGGAGTTAGGAGTTGAGAGTTGGGGATGATAAGGAACGAGTTACTAGGTAGAGGTAAGGCAAAAAGTCTAACTTCAAAAAGATGTATAGAACGAATTGTTGTCAAGAAACAAGTACTTAAATAAATGTATGGTTGAAACTTTGATAAAGGCACAATAACAATGTGGAGTTTGGATAAAAGGTACGCTAAGAACAAAATCTTTGAAAATCCAACAAGAGCACAATACTTAGGAGATTTTTGAGCATAATATCTCCACAATTAGGACCTCTTAGGATCTTCTTCATCTTTGTCCCATTCTTCTCCTTCTGCTTGTTGCACTTTCTTTCTTCATGAACTTGGGGCTTGATGTTGTCAGGCTTTGAAGGTCAAAAGAGACAACAAGTCCATCCCATAAGGCATGCAAACAAGAATAAGCCCAAACTCACAATCCTTATATGGTAATGTAATGCAAAGTGTCTGGGATTAGAGTTCAGGGATACTTCATAGCTAGTACCACATTAGGAGTAATCTTGCATCTCCAACTCTAAAAAATGTTTACATTGTAAAATGTCAAAATCAAGCATCAAGGATACCAAAGAAAATGTACTCAAATAAGGAAAAGTTCGAATATCCAATAAATTGAACTTGAGAACTTCTCTTTTCCATAGTCACTTACTCCAAGGAAAATGAGGACTCAAATGGATTTTCTAGCATAAAATTTGGGTATTAATGGCGAGAGATTTGAAGTTTCAATTTTGAGGATTGTAGATACTAAGGAGTGAGTACTTAGGGAAAAGAATGGTTGAAACTCCAACTTTGATAGGTAACTTATTATAAAGGATTGAAAATTGAGAATTGGGAATGCTTCTTAAGAGGCACCTAAACACAGATAAGGTTGAAATCATGATCCTAATAAAGTACTTAGTAAAAATAATTAGGGATTGGAGTTTAGGGGAATCATGGGAATGATACTATTGTAAGGGAATTGTCAAAAGTTTGACATGAAAAGGAATTAAATGCAAGGGTCAAGGTCTCAAAGATTGAATGGATCTTGAAAATAGTACTCGAGGAAAGGAAACTTTGAAACTCCGATGCAAGAAGGAACTTAAGTGCTAAGTGCAAAACTTCAAGGTTTGGACTTAGAAAATTCTATGGAATTGGTATTCAAGTAAGGATGAGCACAAAACTTTGTTGGAAGAATGAAGAAGAAGCCCTCTGGTGTGTTGTCATTGATGCCAACATTGTTTGGTGACAATTTTTGTCCATCTGGTAAACAGTGCTTATGTTACTTTGATCTAGTAATCTGGTCCAAAATTGTTTATATTAAAAGATTGATTTATGTGATTTTAATATATTATTTAGGACTATTAATTGCATCCATGGACAAGCTTTCAAGGATATTGGTTGAATGGGTTGAAATATATAAATGACATAAGTTTGACATACAAGATTTGTATATTCCTCTGGCCAACATGGATAAGTGGTGTATGCTTTGTGGATGGTTCTTAGGTTCATGCCAACCTAATTTATGTCTTGCATGATTTTTTTAGCACGAAAGAAGTTTTGGTCTGAGCCAACAAGCTATTTTGAATTGAGTATGTATACACCTAATTAGGCCGACCTAATTGATGTATGTAGATGTAACAACGCATATATATGAAACTTTTTGTATTGAAATATATATATGTGTGTGTGTGTGTGTGTGCGCGCACGCGATATGCGACAAGTAATAAGTAGTGATGTGCTATAGTGTGATATTGTGCAAAGTTGTTGTGAACCTGCAAATTGGTGCAAGATTTTGTATTCCAGAGCTTAATTGAACTAGACTCGACACATAGAAGGTGTATTCATCAATTCATCTTTGGGCAGTGAGCTACTCCCTTTTTGTAATCATTTCAGATTGCGAGTCTTTCAAAGATAGTGTGTCTTAACAGTGTGCCCCTGTAATATCTTATAACCAATTATAATATATTGTGAGCTAATCCTCACCGTGGTTTTTCCCATTTTGGGTTTTCTACGTAAAAATCTTGGTGTTCATATGTCATGTGGTGTTATGATTCCTTTCATGTCTTTGGTTACAGTTGTAGTTAGATATGTTTTAGTTATTGAATAGCTAGCAGTTAAATGGTTTAGTAGAATACTGATTCACCCCCCTCTCAGTATTCTAGGTATTCAACAATTGGTATCAAAGCTTGGTTCCTTT